>CM059038.1:44759948-44765640 GCA_030279155.1 Forsythia viridissima | reverse complement strand
ATTTCACTGACGTGCAACGCACGGCCTTAAAACTAGTATATATATATATCTCTATCTATCTCTCTCTCTCTCTCTCTCTCTCTCTCTCTCTCTCTCTCTCATTCTTCTTAATTCCTCAATCCATTAAAATCATCTGCGGTCGGATTCCACCACAAAGATAAGCGGTATACTAGTAATTTAATCTGATCAAACATATTTTTTATTCACATATTTGGTAAGATTCATAATTTACTACTCGTTTATTATCCACATATTTTATATACTATAAGCACTTAAAAAATAATTTTAACACGATCAAATATGCACTTAACCTCGTTGTCCCATCAAATTTAGGTCAAATTCTTTTGAGTTAATTATAATTGAAAAAGCTTCACGTGTTAATACATAAAAGAACATAATTAAATAACATGAGTAAATGTTATTAATCCACTTAACAAATAAAATGTAAGAGCTAATTACTTTCTACTTTGTGGATCGAACACTAATTCTTCGGTCACAAACCACAATTGTGAACGAAATTCTATTTTGATCAATTATCATAAGACTGCAAATTGTTATAATCAATATGTGGCTTAAGCTTGTTTGGTATTGTTATAAATTGGGATAATTGCATCAAAGGTCCTCAAAGTTTCAAAATTGTTGGTGATATGCCCCTAACCTAAAATAATATTACCAAACGTCCCCATCGTATCAAGAAATAGACATTGGAGGTCCCTCTTCACACTTTCCGTCTATTCTCTCTGTTAAACCTCAAAATTGTACTCCACACTATTTCTCTCTCCAAATTAAGTGATTGGGGAATTTTTTTTGCTGTAGAAAGTTTTTTTGAAACTCTTGATGCTGTTGCAAGAGCTGTTCAAAGGCTAGCAATTTCAGATTGGTACAAGCAAAGAAAACCCTGGTTTCTTCATCTACCAAATGTGGTGTGGTGGCTCCGACCAGGAAATAGCAAAGACGCTGGAGTCTCTCCACCGCAATTGCACAAACAACAACACTTTTGCTTCCATGTACGTCGTTGTAAAACAACTCGAGTCGAAGTTATGTTTCAATTTAAGCCACAAAATAGAGTTCATTCATAGCCAGATCCACAATTTTCTCCTCCTTCAACCTCAGGCCCCTAATTTCCTCTCCCATCATAATCAGCAAAAGGACCATTTTGATTGGGTTCATAGTGAAAAACATAATTTCACACGAACATGTAACCAACAATAATAATTCACGCAATTTGTCCGAGTCAACCTCAGAGTCAACTCAATGAAGATAGATACTGCTCTTTCTTTTGTAGCAGAGGCCGAGTCTATATCAGAGGTGGGAAGGCTTTATCGGCGAGAGAATGGAAGGGAAGAAGCCACTATTCAGCGTGTGCAGATCATCAATAATCGGACGGTCGAGCGTGACTTTTGAAGTGTACAACATTCCATGCGAGGAGTACTAGATTGAGGGCTCCTTTGCCAACTGGAGCTGCACATTTTTCAACTCCAAAAAGGAGCCAGTGGCGGAGATTAGATGCAAAGTTATCAGAGCCTTTTCTGTCTGGATGGCTTCCTTTATGTTAGCAATGGAATTAGTAGAAATGCCTGAGGATGCGAAGGGGGTTGATAGAGATGCTGAGGAAAAGCGGTGTAGGTTAACGTCGGTGAAGGATGCGAAGCCGACACCGACAGCTAATGGAAGCCGGTTACATAGTGCGCCAACATCAATCGTCGGCATTTGGAAGCTCCTTGTAGCAGCAGACCAACTGGAATGGATTCGTGGATAAATGAGCTTGAACAATTGAGGTAATTCTCACTCGCCTTTTTGGGGGAATTATAGCGCGTGCATTCCAAATTTTGGATTTAACGGAGAAAATTGATGGAAACTGTCAATAAGGACCTCTGATGCTATTTCTTCATACGTTGGAGACGTTTGATGCTATTATTTTAGGTTAGGGACATATCTTTAACGATTTTGAAACGCTGGAGACTTTTAATGCAATTATCCCTTATAAATTTCAAAAGAATCAATTTTAGTTCTGCTAAAAGAATAATTAATGGTGAAAAGAATCAATTAAGTATTTAATAAATTTTTGTTTCAAAATATTGTTCTATATTTGAAAATTAGCATTTGACCAAAAAAAATGTTTTATTATGTTGGTATACAATTACTAAAAGGGTTAATTACACTAATAGTCCTCATTATTTCAGTTTTGTAACAATATCATCGACATTTAATTTTATTCGCAGATATTGTCTTCATCATTTTATTTTACTTGCACATATGGTCCCCAATTGATTTTTATGATACTTTTATCCCTGATTTAAATAAATTAAAATAATAGAAAAAAGAAATACAATGGAAAAATTGTAATTGGACCCCAACCTTTTTGAAAGTACAAATAAATTCTAAATGAAAGAATTTTTTTTTTGTAAAAATAAAAACCCAAAAATAGGTCTTCTTTGCATAGGTTGAATTGTGTCTTTCTTTGCTTAATTATTACATAATTTGTTTGCAGAAACTACAATAGCCGCAGCCATTGATGTGAACTCAGAAAGGTATGTGAAATAAATTATATTCAAATTTCTTACATCATAAATTATCTTCAAACCAAGAATCAATTTCCAAGCGGTAAGATAAAAAAAAAACCCAAAAAAATTACTGGCCATTTTAATTGGTCAAGAACTTTGTCCATTTGCCTGGATTATTTCGAAGTTAATCATAAGCTATTAAAATCCGTGCAAAATACTGCCTAAATGATAATAATATTGCACAAAAACAAAGAGAGAAGTTTGAAGAGGTGATGAAATAAACAAGAAAGACAGTTTTATCTTTCGATCAAAACAACTTAAAAACGGATTACACAATGCACAAGAAGTCTTGAAAGTACCTCCCAACAGCTTTGCAAGTCCTTTTCTAATTCTCCCTCTTTTTAATTCCCTCTTCGACCCATCCCACGTTTCTAGGGAGACTTAACTAGATTCCAAGGCAAGTTTATCTCGTCTCCCATAATCTCTCTTATTTTCGTGTATCATTTCACTTATTTTTCGATCAAATTTTTCGCAGAATGACAAATGTGAATGGTCATCGTATGGAAACGGTGATTGATATGGGTAAACCCGTAAATTTTACGGGGGGGTTAACATTTTCCAGCCTTACATACACTGTGATAAAGAAGAAGAAGGATGCTAATGGAGATTGGGAGAAACAAGAAGTGGACTTATTGCATAGTATTACTGGCTATGCTCCCAAAGGACAAATTACAGCAGTTATGGGGCCTAGTGGTGCTGGAAAATCGACCTTCTTGGATGGATTGGCTGGAAGAATTGCGAGTGGAAGCCTCAAGGGCATGGTGTCGTTGGATGGGGTGGATGTTAGCCCGAGCTTGATTAAGAGAACTTCTGCATACATAATGCAAGATGACAGGCTCTTTCCAATGCTTACTGTTTATGAGACACTCATGTTTGCTGCTGATTTTAGGTTGGGATCAATCTCGAGGGCCGATAAGATACAACGCGTTGAGAAACTTATCGAGCAGCTTGGTTTAACGGTAAGTTATGATGGTTCGGGAAAGAACTTGCACAAAATGCCCAAAACCATCAATTGAACTTCTTTTGTTAATTCTAGTTTTTTATTTGTATGTTTATTATTGACTCTTTCATTGTTTTATGATTGTTTTTTTGTTGCAGTCATCGAGGAACACGTACATAGGCGATGAAGGGACTCGAGGAGTGTCTGGTGGTGAGCGTCGTAGGGTGTCAATTGGAGTAGACATCATACATGGACCTTCTCTGCTGTTCTTGGATGAGCCGACTTCAGGTCTAGACTCGACCAGCGCTCATAGCGTGATAGAGAAGGTGCATGATATAGCCACCTCTGGAAGCACTGTCATTCTCACAATTCATCAGCCTTCATCGCGCATTCAGCTGCTTCTTGATCACCTGATTATCCTTGCCCGGGGACAGCTAATGTATCAGGGATCCCCTAAAGATGTGATCCTCCATCTTGGGCGAATGGGACGTAAAGTCCCCACCGGGGAAAACTCCATAGAGTATTTCATTGATGTGATACAAGAGTATGATCAATCAGAAATGGGAGTTGAGGCACTGGCAGAGTTTGCTCTTACTGGTTTGAAACCACCACTGCTGGATGAAGGGAATAGGTCACTTTCCATCGTGGATCCATCACCCGTCCCTCCTAGGCCTCCCCAACACCAAGTGAAGGGAGCTGGTGATCGCCCTAGTAAGCGCCTTCACTTGCAAACGAAACAAATGGATCGCGGTTTTAATCACAGTGTCAGAACTCCACGAAACTCATCATCTTGGAGCGCAAACCACTCACTAGCTTATACACCATCACAGCAGCACATTGATCACAGAACTATAAGTCGAATGAGGTAAAATAGTTTCTCCATAAAATGCTTTACAGCATGTAGCCCTTCAGATTGGAATGGACGATAAACAACTATTATCCTTATGATCCAATATTAGGCTCCAAATTCCAGGTCACCAAGTAGAGATTGCGCCTGATAATCTTAAAAACTTAAATTATCATTAACGTACTGAATTACATGATATCTCTTTTTTGCAGTGCATCTCCTGACTGCTACACTTACTCCAGTGAAATCCTGCAAGGCACCCCAACACCTCATAGCAGTGACTACACTGTCAACGAAAATGACTATCTTACACCCGATATGGAGCCAAGAGCCATGATGTACCAAAATCTCGCCCCAAAGTTTGCGAATTCCTTCTTCACTGAAACATTGGTTCTTATCCGGAGGAACTTCAAAAACATCTTGCGTACCCCTGAACTTTTCCTTTCCCGACTCGTTGTCCTAACTGTTATGGGCATTATGATGGCCACAATGTTCTGGGAACCCAAAGATAGCTTGCAAGGGATCACAAATCGCCTCAGTTTCTTCATCTTCACAGTCTGCCTGTTTTTCTTCTCGTCCAATGATGCAGTCCCTGCTTTCATCCAAGAACGCTTCATTTTTGTACGTGAAACCTCCCACAACGCGTACAGAGCCTCGTCTTACACAATTGCTGGACTCATTACCTACCTTCCATTCCTTGCACTCCAGGCTGCAGTTTATGCTGCAATTGTTTGGAAACCGCTACAACTTGATGGGCCATTTCTATATTTCTTGATTGTTCTCTATATGTCCCTTCTTTCCACCAATTCCTTCGTCGTTTTTGTCAGTTCAGTCGTTCCAAATTACATACTAGGATATGCAGCAGTTATTGCTTTCACCGCGCTCTTTTTCCTCTTCTGTGGATACTTTCTGGACAGTCATGACATTCCAGGGTACTGGAGATGGATGCATTACATGTCAACAATGACATACCCATATGAAGGGCTTCTAATGAATGAGTATCAAACCAATGTAACTTTTGGAGGAATTGAAGGATATAGCATCTTAAATTCACTGAGCATTGGACTTAAGGAAAATTTCAAGTGGCAAAAGGTATATATAATGTTGGGATGGGCTGTATTATACAGAATTCTCTTCTACATTGTACTTCGATTCTTTTCAAAGAATCAGAGGACATAGAGATCACAAATCTCTAGTTTATTCTAAAAGCACAAATTATAATCCAGAACAGCAACATTATAATCTTCTTTCTTCAATTACGTGATAAATTCTGTCTAATTCTAATTATGTATACATGCATAAATTAGTCATATAATAACACCACAAGCACTTGTACAAGAT